>VNJS01016304.1:0-41670 GCA_008042575.1 Drosophila watanabei
GGCATCTTTGGCAACGGCAGCAATGGCGGTCGCAACGGAACCGGAAATGCCAGCATCTTTGGCGATGATGTGACATCCACGGCCACAAACACGCTGACTCATGGCACCACCAGGGAATTGCCCACAGTAAGGATTGTATTTAAACCTTATTGATTAAATTATTTATACAATTTATTTATTTATTTATAGATCCGCGGCGTGGAAATCGGCATTGTCCTGATCGTGCTGATGGTCTGGGCCGGAGCCATTGCCCTGTTCTTCAATCGGTGGGGCAAGATCCGGATGCTGCTGCCCTATCAGCCGGACTACAAGCACGAGCAGCTCAAGGTGCCAGGAACGGGAGTGTGCAGCGCCGGCGGATGCAATGGCCAGCATTCACATCAGGTTCGTAGTCTGAGGGAAAACCAGAGCGGGTTTTCGGGAATGATAAAGATGAAGATGATGTTGATGATGATGATGATGGATTGCTGGTGCGGGAAATGGGGTTTCTAGGATAACTCGGATACATACATATTCGCGAAGGAACTTATATCTGTTTCGTTTTCTGTTATGCTTCATTTTTAGAACCTACACCCCGATTTCTTTGTCAAGGTATTCAAAAATAACAAATTCTTCCAACTACTTACATAATATACGAAACCAAAACAAAATATATATATATCTCTGCATTTTACTCGCTTTTTTCTATGCATCAATTTCAAGTAAATATTTAACTCTTAATGAACCCAAACACAATTTCCTTTTTAATCTGTGCACACAAATAGAATCCCGACCGAACGATTGAAGTTATAGACTTTTTGCATTTTCATAGGTTTATATTATCCCCAGTGGTCCGTTGATATATATGGGGGTTTCATAGTTCAAAATAAATAAAAATATATAATGTTTAGACCTATTTTAATTTTCTTTATAATTTGCTTAACAAGAAAGCACGTGCTGGTTTCGCATTTATTTCAGCTTTCTTTTCCGTAGGCTTCTGGCACCAGTCTGGGGGCATGCTCTCTAGAACCTAGAATTTTTGGCATAGTTCTGGTTTAGTCTACAGAGCATGAGGCCTTCGGCTAGCCGAAGTCATCTAGAGATTCCACCTAGATTCGTTAAGCTCAGGATGCGCTATGCAAATGAGAAACACCTCTAGTTTATAACTCGTACTCTCGTACTATCCACATTCAATAGTTAAACAGATGAACTTTTCTGACTTGAAGTCAAGGAAACTATTTGATAGTTTTTCAAGGATATTTTAAAATTTAATTAATAATTTACTATGGCTTAATATTGAGTATTTACTGTAATTATTTGTTACGTGGCATATTTGTGATATAAATATCGTTTAAAGCTTTTAAACTCTACTATAAAGTGTCTTTTTAAAGTCTTATACATTTTCCAAATTTTACAATACCTTTCCTTAAATTAGTTAGCTTAAAGAATCAGATATCAGATTTTTCTATTTATTTTTGTATAAATTATATGTGAAAATGGAGAGAGTATTAATAAGTCAACTTGATTCCTTGAGTCTTGAGAAGTTCCTCTGTTCTTTAATCGCATTTAGCAGTTTTGGTTTTTGGTTTCGAGCTTTGCTGTTCAGGTTGGCGCCTTTCCGAGATTACACTGACCAAACGTTCCCTACTTTCACTTCGCTCTCTCGCCTGCTGATCTTGTTCCTGCAACTGCTCCTGCTCCTGTTCCTGCTCTTGCTACTGCTACTGCTGTTCCTCCTCCGATTCTCCTTTTCGGTTTCTGAACAGTGTTTGCCCAGGTGCGAGGGCTGCGGCATTTTCGATCGCTGCTTCCAGTATCCGCGACGGGAGCTGGAGCGCGACTGCGGCTGCCAGTTCGCCCTGCTGCACAAGGCGGACGTGGAGAGCTAGCAACCAGCGCACCGCGAAGCCTCCTCCTCGGCGGCCGTGAGTGCGGCCTCCAGCCGTGGACATGGCCATAGTCATGGCACGCCGGTGAACACCTATGTGCGCGGTCCCAGCGTGGACAATCAGTCCATTGTGGGCGCCAATGTGCTGGAGAATGTGGACAGCCTGGAGGTGGGCAACGAGGACATAGACGTGGAGGCAGCGGATGAGGCGCTGGACAAGGACTTGGAGGACCAACAGCTGCTCCAGCGGGACAGAGAGCCCGTCCAGCGCATCCTGCCCCTGCAGGCGGGCGCCCACAAGCAGCGCAAGTTCGCCCAGCAGCGGGGCATCCTCAAGAACTCGCAGGAGCGCACCTTCGTCGAGGAGGACGAGGTGCTGGAGGCCAAGAAGCAGCTAATCCTGCGACGCCGCCGCCTCTTCAGCCACTACCGCCAGTACGATCAGTGGCGGAGGCGCCAGTTCAGCTACGATCCCAGTTACTTTCGCCCGCCTCCGTTGCTGCCTCGACCGCTGGCATGCGCTGATCACCAGCTGGGGACCACCACCGATAACGCATCTGGAGCCTCATCCGTGGTCTCGGCCAGCGCCGGCCGGCGCAGGCGCCAGTACCGCCGACAGTACTCCTGCGCGGACAGATCGCGGGAGGGATCGCGCGAGAGTCGCGGCTCCTCGACGCTGCAGCTGCAGCTGCAGAAGTACCACAGCATGGTCGCCAGCGACACCATCCGCACCGAGTCGTCGGTGCTCAATCACAGCAACTACAGCGAGCCGGCCAGCGTAAGTCAGCCAGCTAGTGTTGGGGTTTTAAAAACACAAACAAAATAAGATCAAGTGGCTCACTTTTGGTAGAGGAAAAATGTTAAATGTTCCAAGCTTAATATTTATTTTCTCTCTTTGAGTAGAGAGAAATTAGTTTTATTTTTGATTGAATGCAATATTCCGTTACGCATCTTTTTATTACATTCTCATTGCCCATACGCTTTGGAAGAAGTTAAACTTGATCTAAAATTTCTCTGGTAGTGTTTTGAGTTAAATTTGTTTCTTAATATTTCGAATATCGAGAATATAAGTGACTTTTTGCAACTAATGGATTTTTTGGAATCTTATGACCTTAAGAAGATCTGATACAGTCCATTCCTTTAATTGTTTTTTAACCATATCAAAGTTTTGCAAAATATGCATTTATTTTAGTTCAAAAAGCATTTTTGGACTAGTTTCTGCTAGGTTAACAAATCAGTATATTAAATTTAAAATTTAAAAAATGTATTTCTTTTTAATTTTTGATAATTTTAATGACGCAATTCCTAGCGAATATGGCCAAATCGATTCTGCTGTTAATTGGTATTAAGAATGAAATGACTCCTGACACAGATGCAAATTTTTACTAAAATTATAATGCTGTGCAAGGGTATAAATTTACCTATACAATTAGTAACATTGATGATGTTCCTGTTTAGAATCTATCTGAAAAATACCTCTGAGGCATCTGGCACATGTGGCGTATACGTAATTAATTGTATACGTAATTTCTTTTGAAATATTCAATACGCCTAAGTTGTTTTTTTAGTATTTAAGAATTTAGTATTTTATTTAAAAATTCTTAAAAATATCTAAATACTATGATATTTTTCTCAGCTGGATCGAAATAATTATTCTTTTAGATTCTTAAAATTGTTTATTTATTTTTTTAACAATATCTAGGCTTAAAAAGTTATTAATAATGTAATTATTGAGTTCCTTTTCCCCTAAAAAAAGTGAGCCACTTTAGAGTCCACTTGAAAAGTGGCAATAATTTTGTGTTCCCAACACTAGTCCCAGCACAATGCAGCTTGTGGTGCACGTGGTTTTGCTTGGAGTTGGAGTTAACCGTTCCAGTTCGAGTTCGAGTTCCACCTCAGATTGCAGACCGGAGAGCACCAAATCGCACCCATCACCCAATATATCTCACCCTGTACAGAAATTGCAGCTACCTTCACTGGATGGACATGGCCCGCGCACCCGCTCACTTCGCTCACTTCTCTCACAGCAAAAAAAAAGCATAAAAAAAAGCATTAGAAAAAAGTACAAAGCAAGCAAAAATCACAAATCGCAATCCGCATCCGCTTGAGTCCCGGCTTCGTGTCGTTACGTAGTTAGCCGTTACGTAGTAGCCAGCCAAGAGGTAGCTTTGTCCCACGCTTGTCGCTTGCTCTCTCTCTCTCGTTCTCTCGTTCTTGTTGTTCCAGTGGATGGAGATGGCGAGAGGTTCTTGCCCGGGCTTGTGTGTGTTGTTGTTATTAAGTGTGCGTGTGTGTGAGAGAACGCCCCCTTGGAAGTGTCCGCTCTACTGTCTCCTCTCTATCTCTCTTTCTATCTCTCTATACTCTCTCTCTCTATTTCCCTGCTCCTTCCGGGACGCAGTTCGACAGCAGTGAATGTGCCCACCCACCGTTGCACTGCAATAGCCGCGTAAGAAACCGACCGGAGGATGCGGCACCATCACTTGGAGATCCTTACTGATCCGCCTTTCATTGCAGCACATCCACATGCTGGCCGAGGAGCACTCCACGTCGATATCGGAGCGATGCACGCGCAGCCGGATTAACTCGGCCATCTTTGTGTCCTCGGAGGGGCGTGGCTTCGACTCGATTGAGTTCCTACGCCGCCATGGATCTCAGAGCGTGCTCTGCCGGAAGGCCAAGAGCGCGGAGAATATCACGGACAATGGACGGAGGGTGAGTGGGATCCTTAATCCTTGTAGAGTATCAATGAGATCAAAAGATGATCTTTGCAGAAGAGTTTGCGACCCTGGCGCACCGACGACGACTCCTGCAAGCAGCAGCACCTCTCGCAGGACAGCAACGACATCGAGCTGAAGGAGTGCGGCGGCACAGGGGGTGAGCTCCTCCGCCTGCCCGTCATCCATGATGGCAAGCAATCCCCGACGGCCGTAACCAGTTTGCTGGCCCGCTCGGCTGCCATAACCACGGCCAATGTGATTGTGGGCAGCATTTCGCTGGAGGCACCGCCGCCCTACATGCAGGACGATGAGGGTGACACCTTGTCCACGGCTGCCCTGATCCACAGCGATGCTGCCGCTGTGGTTCACGAATCGCAGGACTCGGCCGAGACGGTGGAGGAGCTGGTGCATGTGCCCCTCCTGGCCAGTGCAACGGCCACGGCCAGCGTGTCGACCTCCTCCTCGCCCAGCATCGCCATCGAGGCAAAGCCCCGGGTTCTGGTGCACCAGCGATCCTCGACAGCCTCCTCGTCGCCGCACAGCAGTCCCAAGAACCTGGGCAGCCTCGGGCTGAAGATCGTCAAGCCGAAGATCAGTGCCGTGCCAATGGTTTCAGTCTCGGGCCCCTCGCCGCCCATTGAGAAGCCGCCGCTGGCGGAGTGCTTGTAACAAATGGCAGCCGAAACATTTATCTAAGCTCGCGCTCAAGGCAACTGGACCCTGGATCCTGGACAGCCCTTAGAAACCACACACACAGAAACCCCAAACACAACCCACACCCAAATCCTACCGGAATAGTCGCAAAAGAAGACGGAGAGACGGAGAAAGTATGCCTGCTGCTCAAATAAGTGTTTCGGTGAGAGGCTTTAGTAGGGAAAATACAAAAACAAAACAAAATCGAAGGATAGCGATAGATATAGAAACAAAAAGATATATTGTACCAATGGTCAGCACCAGGCAAAGAAAGCTTTGTAAGTATATTCAACAACGACTGAAGTATACACATATGTACATTATAAACGAAATCAATGGTAGGCGGTAGCCTGTAGCTTAATTTTTAAGTCGATAACTGTGTATGTGTGTGTATACTATACATACCTATTAACTGATAAATCAGCTTTAACAACTAACGAGTAAACTATCAGGCTTTAATATTACGACGACGATGAATTTCTGGTTTAACCTAGTCTGTAGACTCACCTAGCTGTTGAAATCAATTCTCTTTAATTGTTCTCCTATACATATAGCCAAAAAAAAACAAAGAAAACTAACTACTTGGGCACCACAACTGTTATACACGCGATCTATTTAGATATACTAAATATATACATATAGATATAATATATATTTATTTATTTATACACCCAGTAAACTCACTCGTGTGCGTATTAGATTTTCTGCAGAGAAATCAACAGGTGTTCGAATCAAAAGCGCAATGTAACTCAATTCAAGTCAAGTTTATTTGATTTAAAATAACGATTATACTATATTAATCGATTTTCTTCAATTCAAGGGAATTTTATTCAATTGCAATCAAGTTTATTCAATTTTAATTCAATTTCAATCAAATTTATTCAATTTTAATTTAATTTCAATCAAGTTTATTCAATTTTAATTCAATTTTATTCGATTTAAATTCAATTCAATTTGAATCAAGTTAATTCAATTTTTAATCAATTTCAATTGATTTAAAGCAAGTTTAACTGAATTCAGTTTATTCAGAATAAGTATAACCAATTTAAAACAACAATATTTAATTTAAATTCAGTTATTTTGATTAAAATATTGTTGCAAAACAAGTTTAAATCGACTCAAACAAAGTTTATTTTCTATTCAACTCACTTTCATAGCGTTTTTAGAATTAGAATCAAATAAACCGAAGGATCCCTATCTGCAAACAGGGTTCCGATTTATCCGAGTTGCGTCCGAACACACACTGCGACTCATGCAGGACTCCAATACGCACACTCCCTAGAAATATTAGGACACCCGGTATATATATATAGTTAGCTCTCGTAATCTTAAGACGATGAAATCACATAGTCCAAAATGTTACTTGCTAACATATCAGATACTCTACTGTACCCACGACCAAAGCGAAACGTTTGAAACTGTAAACCGTAGTCCATAATTAGTTCATAAGCGACCCATTGCGAGAATATTAACTAGACGTAGAGTTATTGTCAAGTAAGTAAGTGCCCTGGATGACTTCTAAGTGTGTTTTTAAGGCCCGTGTAGATGTGACTCTGTAGCTCGAACTTTACCCTAAACCGAAGAATCTATATGAGTTACATAACCTTAGGAAGCTCCAGAGTAGCACCAATCCCGCTCCAGATTGCTCCCACTCACTGATTTAGGTAGTCTCTATACATTTTAGTTATGATACTTCAAATTTTATCTATCTATCTATCCACCTACCACTTGCGACACTATCTACGATCTATCAATCTTTAAATCCAAAACCTATCCAATTCGTTGAATAATGAAAAACGACAAATGTACATACACACCGCACTTGTACCTACACCAACTGGAAATACTCTTCAGTGGAACACAAAAACGTTGTTATTAAGGAATTGTCAATTTATGGTCCAAAGCAACAATAAACAGAACACCACATCCGCACGGATGGGACGTCGGCAGTAGGCTTAACTAAGTTCTAGTTTACGTTCAATTCGCTAAAATGGCAAAAACACAAAACGATAAAGTAAAACTGTGTGTGAATGTGTATTTTTTGAAATCAAATAAACGAATTACATATATCTAGTTCTCTTTCTTCTCGAAGATCACACAGTGATTGCCTTGGTCGTAGTAACTCCTAACTATTTGCACCTCCAGCAGCTGCGAGATTAGACTCTCCAGTTCCTGTTCCTCAAAGACATGATAGTAGCGCAAGAAAGTGGTTCTTTGCTCATCCTTGGTCTTCCAGGGCACCAGAACATCTTGCTGCTGGAACTCTGTGCGATTGGTGTGCACGGGCAGTGGAGTATCATTGGGCACCTGCTGCTCCAGTTGTTGTTGCTGCTGCTTCTGACGCTGCTCCTGTTCGGTGGTGCGTTCCTTATTAACAGCTTTGTTTTGCCTAAGGTAAGCGGACTTCTTGTCGTTCTTTCGCTGATCCTTGGCCCAAACATAGACCAAAGCGCGCCCACCAGGTCGTAGAACGCGGGCCATCTCACGAAGAGCGGCCAGCCGACGCTCCCCTGTGGCCAGGTGATGGATAACGGCTATGCTGATGCAGCCATCAATGCTGGACGAGCGCACAGGCAAACTGAGACAATCGCAGCGAAAGACATTTTGCCCCTTCGTTCGTCCCACTGCGAGCAGACCCTGGGCCCGGTCGCAGCCAATGGCCAGGAGCTGCGGGTTGCATCCCAGATACTTGCCATTGCCGCAACCAACGTCCAGCACCACAGACTGGGGATCGAAGGAGTTGAGGAAATCGGCAACCTGTGGCCAGGGCGAGTGTCGTGTTTCGCTGAAGTGATCTGCTATCTTGTCGTACACCTCGTGGACATTGCGCTTTTCCAGGCTAACAGCTTGGGCAGCCAGCGTGGCGGATAACTCCTCTGGAGCTTTGGTTTGTCTCGTGTCACACAGCGTGGGATATGAACACGAACAGGGTCCTCTTCGCAAGCGACGGAAAGTGAGGGAAGTCCTCTTGCCACGAGCCTGAGTGGTCAAGCCTCCGGAGGCACTGGGCACCACATCGATGTGCTTCGGTTTGATGCCATGCGTCCAGTCGTAACGAGCCTCTCCGGACATGATCAGCAGGGAGCGTCGGGGCAATCTCACCTGAACATGCTCTTCACCGCGCCGGAAGTCCATCACCACATCGGATTGCAGGGACAGCGAGAGAATGGGATCTAAAAAAGCACTGTGCGTGTCCACATGAGGAGGTATTCCGTGCCCCGGCTCGTATTCGTTCACCGTCAGCTGGTCGGGAGTACTCCAATCCCAAGTAGAAGCGGTGCTTTCCAGACGCGGCCAAAGAATATCACATGCCGACGGTATAGGTTGCTCCAAGGGCTTGGCAGGATCGACATTATTGACGCCGTACAGGAACTCGAACCCAAAGTGCTTTACATTTCTGTGCTTTAAACTTCCTTCAGAGGCTCCTCCATCCTCGGAAATGGCCTGCAAGAGCGTCAATTCCTCCTCCTCGCTGACAAAGTCGGGTAGCACCAGAAGTCCACTGGGCAAGGAACTATTCCAGTTGTTCTTCCTTGCCAAGGCGGGCAATCCCATGACGTAACTGAAATAGGCCACAGCTCCCTGTTGTCCAATGTTGGAGATGTTGTTCATTCCCTGGTACACCGCTTGTGCATCTTCCAGACTGGCGCAGACCAGGAAGCAGTACGATTTACCCGGCAACATGACCACTTCGGTGACTTTGCCACCTGTGGCTGCCGCCGCCTGAAGTAGACACTCCTCGGTGAGTCCATTGCTGAGTCCCACATTGAGTATCGCCAGGAAGGTGGTGGGGTCCTCGCTTGGGATCACTTCGCAGTCGCTCTTGATGATTGCCAGGCATCGTCGCTGCTTTTTGTTGACCTTTTTGGCATTGTTTACCTTTTGTTGCTGCTCCTCAACGTGCATTTTGCCGCAAGTGTGTACACACCAAGCAGGGGAAATATTATCGGAGCTATCGAACTATCGTTATCGGTAAGCTGGGAAGCAGACTTTTAAATACCCTTAAAAATGTAATAAGGAAAAACGTTATCTTCAGAGTAATTTTATTTGCAAATGCAAAGGCATATGCAAATCTTTATGTATTTTTTTGTATCCTAACCTAATGCTTAAACTAAGTTGATAGTGAGAGTCTTACTGCAACAAATGGGTATGAAAACAATCTACCAGACCCTGTCGATCATGCTATTGTCCTGCGGCTTCTGGTTCATGGTGGTCAGCTGCTGGTGATAGTTCCTCATCTGATTGCTGCGCCTCGGTTGCGCCAGATACTCGAACATGCTCTGCAGATGCTGGGACAGCATCTTGCTCAGGTCGCTGGGCATGGGATCCGTCCAAAAGAAGTCGTGATTGAGCGCCGTGTCGGCATCGATGCGTTTCTTCGGGTCCAGGGTCAGCAGCTTGTCCAGCAGATCACAGCCGGTGGGGTCCTTGACATACGGACGTAGTCGCTCCTTGACCCGTCGCTTCTGGTTCTTTGGCAGCTCAATGGACTTGTACAGCTCCAGCTCCTCCACGCCCGGCCACACGTCCGGCGTAAAGGAGCCGCATAGCTGCGAGATGAAGGTCAGCTGCTGCTGTTCCGTATTGCCCTGCATGATGGGCGAGCGGGTCCACATCTCGGCCATGATGCAACCGGCTCCCCACATGTCCACGGGCGGGCCATAGTTGCGATCACCCAGCAATAGCTCCGGCGGGCGGTACCAGAGCGTCACCACACGGTTTGTATAGCGATTCTTGCTCTCGTTTTTGGGAATGCTAAAGGCACGAGCCAAACCAAAATCAGCCAGCTTCAAGATGCCGTGCTTGGTTATCAGCACATTGGCAGCCTTCATGTCACGATGCAGGATCTGGGATTCAAGGAGGAAGATATTAGTGACTGTTTAGTGACTTTTAAGTTTCTTGCTTACCTTGTTGCTGTGTATGTAGTACAGGCCATTGAGCAGTTGCTGCATCACCTTCTTGATCTCGCCCAGACTGAACTTGACGTTCATGTTGGACAAGAGGCCAGCCAAGTCGTGCTCGCAAAAGTCAAACACCAAGTAGAATGTCGATCTGTAGCCGTTGGTGGCTGTGGCCTTGGTTCGGCAAATTTCAATCAGATTCACCACATTCTCGTGTTTCAGCAGCTGCAGGATTCGGATCTCACGCAACGCTGTGATTGGGAACTAAATATAGGATTATGCAGGTATTTCATGATTTTGTGCAATTGCTTGTTAAACTCACGCCCTCTTTTTCGTTGTCCATCAGCACCTTCTTCATGGCCACGAACTTTTTGTTGCTCTTCTTCTCGCGAGCCTTGAACACCTCTCTGAAAAATTAATAAGGATAATGAATATGTATTGCTGAGAGCATGAGAAACACGATTCAACACTTACCCGAAGGTTCCCTGTCCAATTTTCGCCACTTTTTCATATTTGTTGCTCTCGTCGCAGTAGGGAAAATCGTAGTCTTCAATGTATTTTTGTTTCTCCATCAGCGACATGGTCCGGGAGGAGCTGGAGCCCACGCTGGAGGGCGTCGACGGTTGCTGGAGCATGTGGGACATGTGCGCCATGCTGAGATTCACTCTTTAATCACAAAAAACGCACAATTACTCCGAAACAAGCCGAAAGACAAAAGAAAAGAAAACAGCAACAAATGTGCTCCAGCTGTTTTGTGAAGAATAGGGATGGTAAACAAAAACTATCGATATACCGTGAGGTAAAGGAGAACGCTGTGTGTACACACTGCACTGACTCAATGTGACTAGCTATTTGTGTAATTTTCCAAATCAGGATTTTCCTCCGGATATTTTAGGAGTTAAGGAGCCCGCTTCACAAATTTTAAGTTTAATTAGAGTTCCGCTGCTAGCCTTTTATTGATGGTTTTCCTTTGAACGCAAACCTATCGATAAAAAAAATGCAATATAGGGATTTTTTAGGGGGAACTCAAAATTTGAATGTGTAAACACTGTCTTGTGATATAAGCTCCCACGACTTTCCGACAAATAAACACAATTTAATGAATAAACTATTAAACGTAGCGCAGGCGGTGCCGCGCCAGTTTGTCCGTGAATATGCCTTCAAGTCCGACCTGAAGATCAAATGGGTGCGACCGGAAAAGATCGCGTGCTTCAAGCCGGAGAAGAGCGGCGATCTGAGCAAGCTGCCACCACTGGATCCCAACGAGATTCTGCCGGAATTCCGGGACTGCAAGGAGCTGGAAAAGGCCGATGAGGCGGTTAAGTCTCAGTTTTTGTTGAGCAACAACGCCAGCTACCTGACCACACGGTTCTACCGCGATGAGATGGTCAAGGAAGTGCAGCGGCATGCTCAGGACTTTGGATCTATGGAGGCCAAGTGTATGTTTGCAGACACCAAATTCCATTTCCAAATTGCTAACTAATTTCATTTCAGTGGCCAAGATGACCGCGGTGATTCGCCGCTACCAAGGGCACATGGACTCGCATCCGCGCGACAAGATGATCAAGGTGCGCCTCAAGGAGCTGATCGACAAGCGCAAAAAGTTCCTCAAATACCTGAGGCGCTGGGATTATCCTCGCTTCGAGTGGATTCTCGAAAGGCTCGACCTGGTCTACAAGCCGCCGCCCGCACATTTCCACTGGATCACGCGCAAGGAGTCGTTGCAGAAGCTGACCGATACCTACTGTGAGAACCTGAAGGAGGAGCGCCTGGAGGCCTACCACAAGCAGTTGCAGGCCCAGCAGATACCGTTCCTGGAGGAGGCCATCAAGAAGATGCAGTTTGTGCGACAGGAGCAGATAGCCTGCGACGTGCCCGTGACGGTGACCGAAGAGCAAATCGCAGACTCGAAGCGGCAGCTGGCCCAGCTCAAGGAGCTGCGTCAGGCGGAGGAAGCCGCCAGCAGCCAGAAACAGAACGATGATGGCTTCAATTAGACCCGATTCTTTACAATAAATGTAAATGCTGATGTTCTTAAATTATACGTTTTATTATACTTTTAGGGAGAGAGACTGGACATCATCGTGCCGCATGGCATGTTCCAGAGCAGCGCAAAATGGCTAATAAATAAACGTGCAATGATTGGCATTGCCGTGGAGAAATGTGTAAAAAACAGATGCAATTAAAATGAAGTTCCTAAAGGGTAGGGATAGGAGGCTAGCGCCTTCCCCGGCTGGAGCCGCTGCTCGAGCTGCTGGACGACGAGTCACTGGAGCTAGACGAACTAGACGACGACGAAGAGGAGGATACGGAAGATGTGGAGTCGCGAGAGGTCCGTTTGCGCTCCTTGGTCGTTCCCTTGTCGCCACTGGAGCCCGTGGGCTCCTTGCTCTTGACATCCGTCGATGTTACCTTGCCGTCGTCGTCGTCGTCTCCCCAAAGATCGTACTTGGACAAGTCGCCCTCATCGTCCTCGTCGTCATCCTCCTCTTCCTCATCGTGGCTGGCCCTCCTTGCCCGCTTGGGGTCCTCGCGATGCTCGCCGTGCTTCCGCTTCTTGCGACGCCCGAACTCATCGTACTCGCTGTCCGAATCCTGGCGATCCTTGTACTCCACCACGCCGCGATCGTTGTACCCTCCGCCAAAGCCTGTAAAATCGGATTTTAGAGGGTTGCAGGAAAAGGGCGGGTCTGCAGGACTCACCAGTGCGCTCCTCAACATCCGAGAACTTGGGCGCATTACACATATTGCAGGTCTGGCGGCGGGCCCAGTTCACGTTGGCGCACTTGCTGCACTGCCAGTCCTCGGCGCTGAACAGGCCCCGCGACTTGTCCGCCGCCGCCTTACCAATTTCGGTGCCCAGCTTCTTCTTGCTGGAGCTGCTGCTGCTGCTGCTGCTCCCGTTGCCGCGCTCCCGCTCCCGATCCCGATCACGTTCCCGCTCTGGCTTATCACTGCTATCACGGTCGCGGTCGCATTTGTTGCACTGCGACCGGCGGGCAAAATTTAGATGGCGACAGCTGCAAAATCGGGGAAAGGTCAGATTCGCTGCACTCCTCGCCCGGCTCGACTGCTCCGCGAGGTGGCCGCTGTCCCTGCATCTAGCATCTCCCTGCACTCACTCGAAATCAGGGCAAATCCAATCGCCAGGGGAAGCGACGCCTCCGCTGCCTCCGCCCCCCGCTGCTGCGCCACCGTTCGAGCTGGACATCTCTAGGCACGTTCGGAGGCCTCTCCGCTTGATTGTTGCTGCTGGCTGTCCCAAATATTCCCCGCACGACTTGGCAGGATCATTTAAAATAGTTTTAAAAATTTTTTTTACAAATATTCTGTATTCAGTGTGGCTGCGACTTGGCCGTTATCAAATACCACCCGGCTTGCAAGAATATACCAAAAATTACCATATTTTAGTGCGACCACAAATGCTTTTCACTTTCTTTCAAAGAAATTTCAAATCGAAATTAAATTATATTATCTTTTAAAAAGTAATTCTATATAAACCTGTTAAATAAAAATAATATAAATAAAGATTAGAAGCCATATACCCTTCCTAATTATAAAAAAACAGAATAATAAGTCTTTTAAAAACATAATTCCGATACAAGTTGCTACGAAAGCCATATTTTCTTAGCTAAGCTCTATGCAAGCACTCATTTGAATAGAATTTTTTGTATTTGCTAAATAGATTAGAATAAACTTTATTTAATAGTTGCAATTTCATCTTTCCGCAAGCTCAAACATCAAAAACTGCTGCTTATTTTTATTTATTAAATGAATCAGAATTAACTTTTTAATTTATCAAATAAAATCGCTATTTAAAAAAGCAAATCAGAGTTTCCTAAATCCTGGTATCCTTTAAACAGCATTTGTTTCCACAATCTATGGGCTCACGAACACACACACATTCCCAATCATTGAACCACAAGAACTTGTATACTTTTAGAGTTTTATTTCCTTAGTTTACAAACAAAAGCCGCTCCAAAAGTAAACACTGATTTTGTTTTGTCCGTTGTTGGATGGTTGATAAAAAAGTGTAACTAACGCATAACCAGCAGCTTTTGGGAATTGTCGGGGAGCGTCGTTTCCAGCGAGCCGACAACCCACTGAAGTGACCCACCCGCGGGGTCTTCCGGCGGAGCAGCGCGCTTACTTCTTGCCAGTACCGATCTTGGCCTTGGCAGTGCCGCGCACCTTCTTCATCCTGTTGCGACGCTCCTTGCGCTGCTTGCGGGTCTGCTTCTTCTGCTCGAAGAGGCCGTGACGGGCCAGGCGGTACTTGGGCTCGAACTTCTTGGCGAAGTCCAGGGTGTCGTAGATGAGGGCGAAGCCCGTGGAGCGGCCGCCGCCGAAGTTTGTGCGGAAACCGAACACGAAGACCACATCGGGGGTGACCTTGTACATGGCGGCGAGCTTCTCGCGGATTTCGGTCTTGTTCACCGACGACAGACCAGGGTGCAGGACATCGCAGACCATCTGTTTCCTGGCGAGCAGGCGGTTGGTCATGAACTTGCGGGTGCGGATGGTGGCGGTTGTACCGGACATTTTGACGGAGCTGCAATGCAATACACGGAAATTAGTGGCTTTCTTCACTCAGAATCCCTGCAGATTGGCCGCCACTCCGGGCTGTTGTTGTCGTCTCCGTGAGAATCAACATAACCTCACAGCCGTGCGCTCGGAGCTCCTATGTCTCCACGTGTGGCCCAGCGCTCACGGCCTGCGTTTGTAGCTTCCCATGGTCACTGCCTCGATGCGCCAGGGTACAGGATGTTGGGTGGCGGCTTTCTGCGGCATTTTAAACTATTTTCCAGGGCTAATTACCTTTTAAAACACTTGAAAAGGTTTTAAACACGTCGTTTTGCAAACGCGATTCTCTAGAAAGGAAGATGGCCACCAGAGTAGAGATGTCAAAACATGACAATCGATAGTATCGATTGGGTTCGGTCAGCATACCGATAGTTTTTAGACTATCGGTGAAGTAAAATTAAAGTTGAAATCTTATTTTTTACCATTAAATAGCTTTTTCATAACTTAAATGAACTTACAGGCAAAGCGAAATAAAAAATATAGCAATATTTTCGAATTCTAAACTTCAAAGGGAAGTATAAGGACTACAGAAATACGTTGAAATTTCAAAATAATAAGAATCCAACAAACAATATTTATTTTGATATTTTCTTAACAAAATAGCAACATATTTTTGTTACTAAACTTTATTTTACTAATTGTAATATTCTTGAATATTTCGTAACAGACCACCCCATATATTTTTGCGATGGTATCGATATTTCTATCCAATTTTCGATGATTTGACAGCTTGCGACTTATCGATTCTAAATAATTTTCCTGTTATCAAAGTTTGCCATTTTAAACTTCATTCATAAACATCTTTTAATTGTGACAATTTGCAATTATTCTGTACTTATTTTCTTAAGCAGCTGGGTATTGTATCATTTATGTGTGCTGGAAGTTGAAGAAGTAATCGCTATACCTTTGAATTTATAGGATTTCCCTTTTTGGTTCGAAAACTATTCCCAATCTTACATCAAACTTGATCATCTTGCATAACGAAGCATTAGTAAATATCAGAATAATCAAGATTCAAGAAGATGTCTGAGAAAATCAAGCAGGAGCAGGAGCTGTATTCCAAGGAGTCTTATTTTGCCATCCTTGAGGAGTGGACAAAACAGGCGTATCAGTCCCAGGAGGCTCTGGCCGGGTTCCCGGGATATCTGCTTGCCAAATACCCGCAACTATTTCGCACACTGAACGGAGGCCAGTACGCAGATACTTTGCAACTTATGCAGCCGCGGCCAAATGAAGCGCCTGCTGCTGCACCTGCTAGAGGACAGGGAATGCCGCCAGGGCGAGCTCGCCGTCCTCTTCGTCGTCGCATGTTCAATGGAACCGACCAGCACGACCTAATTGAGCGCCATGGCGGCTATGTGCTCGCTTTGGCGCCCCTGTGGAAACGCGCTGTAGCGCAGGCCATCGACATGTACCTTCTTCTTTTGCTAAAGGTCCTCATTGCGCATCTGCTTGTTTGCCAGTTCCCCAGCATCGGAAAGGAATTGATTTGGCGTGTGGTGACGGATGACGTGGTCATGTACTACTTTGGCATATCGACATCCACCCAAACGCTGCTCGCCAGGTTGCTTCTCAAGCTTGTCGGGTTCTGCTACGAGCCGCTGTGGACCAGTTGCTGCAATGGAGCCACTCCCGGCAAGTGGCTGATGGAGATACGTATTGTGACCGCATGCGCGGTGTTGCCGTTTTACGCGGTCGCCGGGTCGAACCCCCGGCACCCACTGCCCGTCCTGGTCTATCCGGCATGGAGGATCAGTATGAAACGGGCCATTTTTCGGTCTCTGATTAAGCGCTTTGTGACTACAATCATTCTGCCCATCTCCGTCAGGTTCGTTTTCCGCCGCAACAGCGCCTATTATGACCTATGGACCAACACGATTGTCGTGGAGGCTAATTTCAATGGCTTGTTTTACCCGGGCTCACGTGTTCGGGATCTGCGCTGATTTGGAACATTACTACACTTTTATACACTTTTACATATGTACCATGATGTATATAGATATAATTGATAAATCCAGAAAGATCTCTTAAATATATTGAACATCATATCATAAATCTACATTTATCTCGATCAATCAATATCCAGATTGTGCTGATATTCCAATCAGCGAATCATGGCAACCGGCACCCGCTGAGAGTGAAATTCCGATGGCTCTCTCGCTGCCGTATCCTCGGCTTCCATCCCGAGTCCAACAATGGAGGCGCAGCAACGTCACAGCTAGCGCGTCAAGATAGACGCTTTGTGTACGCCGTGCCGCGTCTATAAATACGGGTGCGAGAGTCCGGCCAGTGGCCAGCGGAACGTCGGGCAGAGCGCACCACCGCCGGCGAATAAGGCACTTGCTCCGGGATCGCATTCGCACTCGGATCGGATCGGATACGGATTTGGAAAGTGAAGTGAAGTGTGGTGCGGTTAAAAATAAACAGAACTAAGCACGCTAAGAAGTTCTTTTGGCCTAATCAACAGAAGATATGGAATAGGAATCTTAAATCGTAATCGGGATATATAATAGCTAGGGAAAATCTGTAAAATAGCTAAACGGTGGAATTTCGTGGCGTGCGTTGAATAACACTGATAAAACAATATACAGAGCGCGCAAACATAAATAATATTCCACATGCATAGTTCCGAAATACATCAGCTGCTAAAATAAACGAATCGGAGCAGCCGAAGCCCCAACAAAGGCCAGCCGATATCCGCATGACGTCACGGGTGAGCATCTGGCAAGGAGCTACTGCATCAGCATCAGTGGCATCACCATCTCCACCAGCACCCCAACCAGCCGGCGGAGGCAATATCCATAATAAACAGGTTCGTGATCTGCGTGATCAACTTGAGAACACTGCAGTAGAGGCACTTGGAAAGGAATATGTATAATCTATAATTTAATTGGATTTTTTCGTAATTAAAAAAATAAGTTTGATAACAATAATTTTATTGATTATTCTTGGTCGTTATAATTTAATACATAGCTTAGTTCTTTTTGGAAGGGTTTCCAAAACCAATTTGTTTCTTTAGTCCCTTAAAAAAAGACTAAAAGTGCGAATGTATATCTATATTTTATTCGCACTTTTTAATATTAAAAATTGTTTAATTTTCAAATATTTTAGACCTTTCAAATAATTGAAGGCTTCTGAAAGAGAGATACAAATTTTCGAAAGTCTAAAATCAGACTATTTTTAGAGAAGAACATCCCGCAATTTGTTTTTCAAAAATGGCTTTATTGAAATATCTAATTAATCATATTTTAATATAATTTTTCTTGTGCGTTCTTATGCTCTTGAAATGGAAAGTCTTTTTTACACACATCAACATTTTTATTTTAATGTTGACAATTCAATATTTTGTATTTTCAAATTACCAAAATTTAGATGTTGGTTTTCTATTTTGTATTCTGTTTTTTTGGCCCGCCCAAGCAGCAACTCGATACGCAACCAATTCGTCCAGTTTGCCGCGGTCAATGCACGAAAATTAGTTTTTGGCTCGCACACACGCTCTGGCAAAGGTACACCTCCATCCGCCGGTGCCTGGCCTGGCCGATCCGTCATGTCGGACGTGGTTGCCACGTATTCGGGCCATCAATGTGCCATTGGCGATGATGTCGTCGCCGTAATTTCTTATTTTCCATGCCGCTGCCTGCCCCCGCATTGTCACCAAGATTTTTCACTGTAATTAAATTTGAAAATCTCCTCTCGTGTAGCCGCTGACACTTAACATTCTGTGGCTGTCTGTCATATTTAAGCATTTTCCTCTTGGCATGGCAAATTAAATGTTGAGAATTAATTGTGCAAGTTTGCTGGCCGAAGGACCTACAAATAAACTAAATCCTGTGATTGACAGCTGACACCAAAGATTGGCTAAAACTTTCGCAATGATTTTCAACTAAATTTTTGAGGGCACACCTGCAGAGAGGCGCCCAAGAACTATGTGTGTAAACACACAGAGCAGCAGAAGTGTGTTTCCAATCATTTTCCATCATCTCTCAGCATAAACACAAATCCAGGGACATGACGTCATTTAGTTGCTAACTAAAAAGGCACCTGAATTGGTCAAGAAGCAGCTTCCACTTCTCAGAAGCAGCAACCTCTTGTTCGACTAATTTCCACCCAATATATAGAGATTGTTCCAATATGAAAGACTACAATACATTAGCTGGCCGTTTCCTGCGAGTGCTGCTTTGATCTTTATTTTTCGGTAATCTTTGGATTTGGGTTAGCATAAATGGCTGAAAAAAAAATGCTCAGAGCAATTATAATTAAAATTTTTAATGCTTCGAGAAACAGACATTTCGGGCTAATGACTGTGCCTGCTGCCTGCCGCCTGCCGCCGGAAAAACTTGCCAAAAATATCTCGACAAACTCAACAGAATTGCACTTTAATTGCCGGCCACAAAATGCACTCTAACTTGACGGCATTCGTCATTCTCTGGACCTGGCTGTGTGTTGTGTGGAACCTCCTCTCCTGGACGATGGCTTAATTGCATCGAAAAACATAAACATCCCCATTGACAAGGGGGCATCTTTTTTATGTCAGCCCCTCGGATTCGAAAGCCGAAGGCATGGCATTCCCAAACCCACATCCACTAATGTGTTTTCCTTACGCGGCTTGTGTATTTTCATTGGAAACACATTTCGCCACGATTTTTAGTTTGTGTTTTTGTTTTGTGTTTGGATTTTTTAATTATGTATGGATGCTATAGTACACACGGTATGTTTTGGCCTGTAAATACACGGCCAGACATCGATTGCAAATTGATTTGAATTTATGCTTGAGCGAATCAATAAAAATACACACATTCACCTGACTCGCACCTAGCTGCCGCCGCCAGAAATGCGTAAAGGTGGCGAGGTCCAAGGCTACCCAGCTCCCAGCTCCCGGGCTACGGCCACAAATCAAGCAAATGACTGTCGGGCCCCGTCCAGAAACAGAAGTTTATAAAAATAATCCAAAATGAACTCGTATTTCACACCCACTAAATAAAACCCTAAAAAAAGAATTGAAAACCAAACAAAAACAACGGCAACCGCAGACCGAGATGAATTCGGAGGCAGTGGCAGTGGCGCATCGGATCGTTAGGAACTCTCCAATTTGACGCCACAGCCACGGCTACGCCATCAATTCTCGGATCTCGAGGCGAGTGTCATCCCACCGGCCACGCGAGAAAATTGAAATACCACACACAGGCGATCCAAAGGGGATGGCGGCGGGATGCCGGGAGTCTCCTCTGCGAGATGAGACGAGATGAGATGATGTGACTGTTCCATAGGCCAGCTGCCAAGATTGTAGTCCAATAATTCATGTTCATGTTGGCCATTTATTAGGAAACATAGAAAGCACAGTGTATTATAAATAAAATCCCATTCATGCTGTTTTAGCCAAAATATTTGACTTTCCCCCCGAAAACTGTCAAAGCGAAATGAGTTACATGCAATTTCAGATGATCTCAATATCAACTAGGGATATTTTTTGTGTAATATCAATATAACCAATTAGCTTGAAAGCCCCGCATAAGTTTACATTTATTGAGAAATTTATTAAATTGGAATTTTAAAACTTTTGTGGCTCACCTACGAAAATTTATTGATTCGAAATTCTTAGCCACAGAAATTTGTCAGAATGCGAATTTTATATTCATTAATTTGATTATAAACATGATATTAGAAAGATCTAATGGGCTATTAATCATTTTACTATGTATTAATAATATTAATGGAAGTATCATTTGTATTTACTAAAGATAATACTACTGTTTTTACACCTAATGATAATAATAAGTTACATTTTGAAGTTAGCTATTTAATTAGTCATTTAATTAGCTTTAAAGATAGACACCGACTTTAAGATCAGTGCATTAGATTTTCTAATTTCTAGTTAATTTTTAGTTTATCAGTAAATTTTCAGACCCTTCGTAGAAGTATAGGATCGTATCGCGAATTTTTCTATAATTAATTACATCCTAAAGATGCACGCTAGTTTCCAGTTAAATCTTTGGCAATTGGTTAAAACAATATCTTAATAAAAAGCTAGAGCAACAATGTATCAGCAGCATAGATCGTATTTTTTGCGATAATCCCATACCATGAAAATAAACCTCCCACACAACCCACACAGCACTGAGCAGAGATCACACATCACCGCCGCGCTTATTGTTCCTCGGGGAGATTTATGCCGCCAAACACTTTGATAGAGTAGCTGCTTTGCTGCCATTGTTTATTTACCACTTGGGGATGAACTTATGGATATATCATTGGGTATTTTTAGCGATTTAGCAGCCGGAAATCCTTGGAGTCGTGATCTATGCGTGTATCGGCCCGATACCAGACCCGAGCATGTCCAGGCGAGCGCCAGTGGAGGGTCAATCGAGACGGGAACCGGCACTGAAACCGAAGCGGAAGCGACCAGCTAAGAGATGTCCTCGCGTCGCAGCTCCTTTCGCCGGAGGGAGAAGCCGGCGTTCGAGCGCTTCAAGGACCACTGCCGCCATTTCACGGCGTTCATGTTCAGCAACGTGGGCATCATCCTGCTAGTCACATTCTACACAATTGGCGGAGCTTTCATCTTCCAGGGCATCGAGATCTTCGAGTACGAGCGCCTGAAGCTGGAGAAGCCGCATCGGTTCATAGCACGCAACTTTAGCGGCGAATGCCTCACCAGAATTTGGGAGCTAACGGCGGAGAATATCAGCTTTTTCGACCACCAGGCCTACAGGAAACGGTAAGAATTAATTAGAAGATGATCCACAGTACAAAATTAAATTATATAAATTATATAAAACATTCAGGGTAAACGATGTGCTGCTGGAGTACCAGCGGGCCATAGTGAAGAAGCAACTGAAGGGGCCCGACGTCGAGCAGTGGAGCTTCTCCGGAGCCTTTCTCTATTCGCTGACGGTGATCACGACCATCGGCTACGGGAACATCACACCCCACTCGGAGTGGGGTAAGCTGGTGACCATTCTGTACGCCATTATCGGAATGCCTCTCTTCCTGCTCTACCTCTCCAACATTGGCGACGTGCTGGCCAAGTCCTTCAAGTGGATATACTCCAAGGTGTGCCTGTGCCGCATTTGTCCCGGCGTGGCCAAGCGACGGATCATCCGCGAGAGGCGAAAAATGCGCCAGCTGGCCAGAGCAGTAAGTGGAACGAAATTTCCTTTGATTTTATGTTGCAGTTCCTCCTGCTCATTACAGCTGCAAATGCACGACATGGAGAATGCCAGGGGAAGCAGCAGCTACTCGAGCAGTAGCAGCAACACCACCACGTCCAACAGCAGCAGCAGTGACTACACCAGGAGCTCCCAGCACAGTTCCAGCTTGATGGACATTCCGTTCAGTGGCTCCGACTCGGATATCGAGCGCGAAATCCGAGGCAGCACGGATGAGATCACGGTCCCAGTCACTGTCTGCATATTCGTAATGGTTGGGTAAGGCAAAACCCTTTTTTTAAAGAGGAACTAAGCACTTAAGGCTCTTCCTCTAGCTATATCCTGTGGGGCGCCTTGCTCTTTGGGCGCTGGGAGGATTGGAACTATCTGGACGGCAGCTACTTCTGCCTCATATCGCTAAGCAGCATTGGTTTTGGGGATCTAGTGCCAGGCGATCGTGTGGTAAGGTGCTCAGCGTTATGTATTAAGAGATTATTTACTCCTTATATCTCTGTTTCCACAGATAACCGCCGATAGGGATAAGGTCGAGGTGAGCTTTATCCTCTGCGCCGTGTACTTGCTGCTGGGCATGGCAGTGATTGCCATGTGCTTCAACCTAATGCAGGTAAATGTTTTTATAGTTTTAATACACAAGACATCTAATTAATTATATATCTTTACAGGAGCAGGTCGTCCACAATATTCGGGCCGTGAAGAGAGGTTTCAAGGCTTGCTTCCGATGTCGCAGCTCGTAGGAGGCTTCAAAACTGGCATTGTCGTACAAAATCATATACAATTATCCACAGTTGACGTAGATTTAGGCTAGACTTAAGATAGATATACATAAATCTAGGCAGAATGTGTTCCTTTTTGGTAAAAATGTACACAATAACTAAAAATCGACCCTCTACAGCTGTCATTGGCTTACATTCAATACGAATACGTATCTGATTTTAATGGCTACATCTTACAATACATTTGGACTACTCTGTTTGAATATACAATCAAGATTGCACGGTTTTTTAGAAGCTCCACACCTTGCTCCTGCCCTTCGGCATGACTGTGTATTTTGGCTTCTGGTGGTCGACCTGATCCATTCGCCTCTGCTTGGCCAACAGGGTCTTCACCTGGTGGTCCATTTTGAGGGGCTCTGTGACCGCCACCTCCGCGTAGTTCGGCAGCGTGGTGGCCTTCTTGTTCATGCAGGCTTGCTCGAATTGTTTGTTCAAATCGTGGCCTATGAGCCCCATAGCGGGCCGTGTCAGCAAGTCAAAGGCCGTGACCTTCAGTGCCTTAAATTGGTTCCGCGTCTTGCCTGTCACCTGCTTGCGTGTGATCATCTCCTTAGAGATGGGCGTAATCTTCTTGAGATCACGTGATTCCAGCGTCTTCTTGTTGTCCACAATCAGTTTGCGGTTGCGCACAACCACCTTAACTGTGGGACTGAGACCCTTTGTGGAGGAAACTGTAGATGTCTTCTTTTTCTTGTGCAGAGGCGACCAGACAGTGGGCTTCGTTTTGCTCGGCGTTGCAGCCTTTTTGCGGGAGTAGGTCCGTACCGGCGGAATCCTGGAGATCACGGGCTCTTTCGTTTGCACAGTGGCTATGTTATAGTTGCAAGGTGCAGCTGTCGGAGAAATTCGGGGCTCCAGGCTTAGATTGCGACAAGCGGGCGCCGCTTGAGGCTCAGGGGATGAAGCACAAACCATGTCCAGGTCAATGTCACCCTCGTCCAGGGACTGCAGTCGGATGGGACGGCAGCGCGCTAGCTCGGGCGTCAGATGCGGCGGAATGTTCTCCTTGCCCACACGGGTAAATGAGGAGGAACCACTGGACGGTGTACTCTTGGCCAGCGGCGTTGATATATTAACTGCTTGGGAGAGGCGCAGGGGCGTGCTCCTCACTCCCCTAACCACGGCGGGTCCCCTGTCGTCCTCTCTTGGCAGCATGCTGCTCTCGGGGCAGCACCGACGGTTGGGAATAATGTTTTGAAAGGTGATGCGTCCCTTGACGATCTGCGGCATGAACAGCTCGGCCTCATAGCCCGGACACTCAACCATGACCACTGTCTTGCCGGACAGCAGCTTGATGTTGAAGCACAGCTCCGTTTGTGGTGTAGAGACCATGGCGCTGGTCGAGATTAGTAAGTTGGATAATTTTTGGTACCGAAATGGAAGTCCGAAGCCTTGAAAATGTTTCCGAGTATTTAGCTGTGTAAGTCAAAGAAATAAGCAACTACAAAGAGTATTTTGAGATAATTTCGACATACCAAAGAATGGAAGTAAAAGGAACTGCTTCTAGTTTTTAGTTTTAAAACACACCAAAAACCATTTAAAGTGCTCGGGGATGTTGGCGTTTTTAAAAACACAGGGTTGCATAGCTGATCCTGGCCATTAGTGGTGGAACTTTATTCACAGAATCGATAATTGTTATCGTTCAAAATTTAAAAACAGTGATAAACATAAACTATTTTTTCCTTATATAATTAAAATAATCCCATTTGTTTATAAAGAATATCATTAAATTAATTAATAGTTGTGTGATTCCACACACCGATACTTTGGCATCGATAGGTAACATCGGTATCGGTGTATGGCACATCACCAACAGTGAGAGAGCGAAACGGGACTATATTGCGAGCAATTTTTACGACTCAAAACTGCAGCTGCTGTTTATTGATGTGAAATTGAAACGGTGTAAACCAGCTTTTTAATGTGTAATCAGGCCCAAAGTGCCATCAAAGAGTAACCATTTTTGGCCACCAAGGTACGGATCTAGTGCTAGTTGAGTGCCATAATCGTAGAGTGAAAGCAATGCGAAGCCAAAGAAAGTGGATGACAACACCAACATACACACCAACACTCTGGCACTTAAATAGTGAAAAATAATTAAATAAGCACAAACAATGGTTAAGCAGCCACCGATTGCAGTCTGTGTGTCTTTGTTATTGCACTTGTTTATTTGCCACGCGACATAGCCAAGGCGAAAAAGTATTTCCGATGATTCATACGCATCTGCGATGAGCAGCAGACGGGAGGGAGGTGGTGCTGGTGGCCCCGCAACCACCCCCTTTCCAGCTTAGCTCATGCCCCTAAAAAACATGTTTGATTCGACGTCTATTATCTCATTTCTAAATCCGACTTTATGGACTTGATCTTTGTTTGTTGCCTTTCGCTATTAGCTTTGCTTTTTCAAAGATATGTGGTATCTGCGGTGTTTAAATGAGATTTATGAGTCCCACTTACACGCGTACAAAGAATATCTACGAAGTAGACCAAACTGTGACCGCAGACATTGTTATCTCGCAGACCAGCATCTGGGGTTACACACAGTGGACTTTGTCTAGCTTGACCGAGTGACCCAGTAAGGAAAACCAGCTCTCGGGGGCACACACAGTCTGCAGTCTGCAGTCTTGTGGCAACAAATGCCAATCAGCTGGGTTCCTGTTATCAGCTACTGGCGTGGATTTGGGCTTCCCACGCCAATAAATTATCAGCTCTTCAAGCGCTGAACAAACAATGGTAATTGAGTAATTGCCACCAGCTCCTTTGTTGTTGTTTCCAGTGAATAACCTGCAGCTGCTCGCGATGTCGGACCCCTCGAACAACTCCTACTGCCAGGCAGTGGGGAACCGCACTTCGTTCTTCACCAGCGCCTACAATGGCATACCGGAGACCCTGATACTGAACACCATCTTTTGGGTGCTGCTCATCATGCTGTTCACGACGCTGCGTCACCGGGCGGGTGACTTTGGACGCTTGGCGTTGGTCAACAGCAACGGCAGTAAAAAGCGCTGGACGGAGATTTTCTACTCGCGGGCCGCCAGTGTGGTGGAACCACAACCGAGCACCTCAGCGGGACAGACGTCGCCGCGACCAAGCGCCGCTTCCCAGCCCTCTGGCGATTCCACACCTCTGTCTCCCGTGCAGCCCGAGGAGGGTCTCTTTGGCTGGATTCGCGTCACGCTGAAGCTGCGCAAGGAGACGATTCTGCTGCACACTGGCCCGGATGCCGTGCACTACCTGTCCTTCCAGCAGCATCTAATGGCCGTCATGGCTCTCGTAACCATCGTCTCGCTGGCCATCATTCTGCCAGTAAACTTCCTGAACGGTCCCACGGACACGTCGTACGATGTGAATGCCTTCGGGCGCACCACGATGGCCAATCTCTCGCCAGACTCTCCCTGGCTGTGGGTGCACACGATCGTCACTATTCTGTACATTCCGCTCGTGGTGCTCATCATGCGACGAGCCTCGGGCAGGAATGCCTTCAAGAAGGCTGCCACCAGGACCATTATGATATCAAACATCTCGTCCAGCGATCGTAACAAGACCGTGGTGAGGAACTACATGCAGGAGCTCTTCCCGGACGTCACCATCGAGAACGTTACCATAGCGTACAACATTTCGCGGCTATATGTAAGGAATGCGGAGTTTGAGAGAGTGCACGAGGCGCGTTTGTACTGCGAACATCATCGGGATAAGGATACCCTCATGGTAGGTTCACTTGTTCCCTGCAATAACACCTCATTATAAAATGTATCCTTACACAGGCCAAGCCCGACATGTGCTCGTGCAAAAAGGAGAACGCCTACGAGTATTACCAGAGGGAGGAGAGGAAATTGTCAGGGGACGTGGCCCGACTGCGCGCCTCTACGATGAACGAACCCCTGGACATTGCCTTCCTCACCGTGTCGACTGTGCAGGAGGCTCAGAACATTGTCACCCACTTCACGCCCGGAACCTATCGCCAGTGGCACATGATGTTCGCCCCCTCGCCAGATGACCTCTTCTGGGAGAACCTGAACGTGAACAAGAGCCACTGGTACCTGAAGTTCTTTTGCGTGAACGTGGTGCTCTTCTTGGTTCTGTTCTTCCTGACCACTCCGGCCATGGTGGTCAACCTACTGAACAGTCGTCCCTGGCTGAAGGATACGGAGGGCAAAATCTCACCACTCGTCTCCGAGTTCTTGCCCACCTTGATGCTGTGGACCCTGTCCGCCCTGATGCCCGTGATTGTGGCCATTTCGGACAAGTGGATGGGTCACTACACTCGCTCCAAGCAGAACTACTCGATCATGACCAAGTGCTTTGGCTATTTGCTGCTGATGATCCTGATTCTGCCCTCCCTGGGTTTGACCTCGGCTCAGGCGCTGCTGGAGTGGGGATTCACCAACGAGACTGGACGCTGGCAGTGCATTTTCTTGCCCGATCGCGGATCCTTCTATGTGAACTACATCATTACGGCTGCATTTATCGGTACGGCGCTGGAGCTGCTCCGTTTCCCCGAACTTATCGTCTACATCTGGTCATTGCTGAAGGCAAACTCGAAGGCGGAGACTCCGTACATCCGCAAGTCGATCCTGATCGAGTTCCCCTTCGGCACGCACTACGCCTGGACCACGCTCGTCTTCACCATTGCCATCGTGTACAGCATCTTCTGCCCCATCATCATGCCCTTCGCCATGGTCTATATCTGTCTGAAGCACTTCGTGGACCGTCACAATCTGTACTTTGCGTATGGACCCTCGAACATGATCTCGCGGAAGGGCGGCAAGATCCACTCGACGGCCGTTACGATGACCAAGTTCTCGGTGGTGATCCTGGTGCTGGTCATGGCCATGCTCTGCTACTTCCGCGGCGACGACGGCATGGCCCGGTTCCTCCTGCTGATCATCACCTTGGCCATCACCCTGACCCTGTTCACCTTCATGTCGCCCATTAAGCGATGCGCGGCAACGCGACGCCCCAGCATCGTGGAAATTGCCGGACCGGCGCCCATCTACGTGCCGGACGTGTTGCGGGATCACGGGATACGGAGCAGTAGCAGTGTGAGGCCGGCGGCCGGATTCGGCGGCTACGGCTCCGACAGCGTGTCCGAGTACGACAGCTCGCAGTACAGCGTCAACAGCGTGGAGGCGTAAATGGTATTACCGACCGACCGACCGACTGGGATCGGGCGAAGTCACATTTATATATATTTTTGTAAAATATCTAAGGATGAGCCACTGAGAACTTTGCAAGTTGGACGGCTTTAATTTGCACGCGAAGGAGAGAAATTGTGATACCTAAACCAGCCTCAATGTCGTTTTTTATACAAATGTATGACCCTGCAATATTTATTTCTGATCTGTATATATATATAATGTCTACCTAATTTCCTAATTTTAACCCTTTTAACTTGTATATACTACATCGCCTAGAGTTTGGAAAAATCGATTCTCAGCGCATCGATTTCCTTTCGATATTTTAGTGAAAAAAGTTGATTAAATCAATTAAACAAAGAAACACCGTTTTACTAAGTTCAAGATATAAACTCATATTTAGATTGTTTGTATACATAAAACAAAAGAATTAACTTTGAAAATGGGGTTTTGATTCTTTCAAACCCGAAAAGAGAATGTATCAAACCTAAAGAATCGATAGGATCGATGTTGAAATCGATATTTTTCCAGCTTTTATATCCTTCTTTGCTGAATGCTTATCAAGGTGATCTTTCGAGGCAGATAAGGTAATAATTAAGCAAATAAAACACACACTCACACAGTGCATTATAATATTTTCACGTAATTTTTTTATTTATGGTAAATAAAAAACTATTTAGTTTATGCGTATCCGTTTAACATACAGAGTTACGAGTACGAGCTACAATTACTTTTAATTATTTCCATTAGAAAATTAGCCTGCAAGTGTCCTCCTCCCGTTTTTTTATTGTTAATTGAAGAAGGAGAATCATCAATTATCGATTAAAGTGTAAACCAAAAATACAATTTCTCACTTGTGATTTCTTTTGCAAATGACTCTGAACTCTGTCGGGGATGGCGCGCTTAGCTTGAAATTAGAACGCTTAATTTATTGTTTGATAAGGTAACTTACAAAAAGAGAACTGTAGCAACTAGACTACCAAATAGCGGGGAGAGCCTTGTGGTAAGTGATCTACATAGTTATTGAAGAAACGCAACTAGCGAATGGACCAGAAACTCCTTGAACACTTCATCCGACTTTCAGTGTGTATGCATTTATGGTAAATAAGAGTTACAATCGAATCGAACAGGGGATGTGTCGCTGAGGCAGCCTAGGCCACATAGTTGTATTGGTTCTGGTTGTCCTTGTCCCGCTCCATATAGTCGCGATCGATGAGCGACTCGATGCGTTTCTTTAAGTCAGCGGGCTGAAAAATGTTTACAAATTAGTAACAATGAAAAATAATGAGGAATTGAAGGACTCACCTTGACCGGGAAGGTGAGCTGATTGAACAGCTCGGTGATGAGTAGGTTGTGGCTTAATGTTTTTCGCATTTTCATGATGCGCACTATGGCGGCATCAATTTGATACTGGCGATCCTGGAAAACGCGCTCTTCTGTGGCCTTCTGTTCCTCATTCTAGAATATAAAAGGAATTAGAAACCGAAACGATCTAATTATAATAATGTGCACTTACAGTCTCCTTCATCTGAATCTGATTGATCTTGATGCGGAACAGCTTGTTTGTGAACTCATTGTTGAAATCAAACTGATCGCCGTTCTCGATGTCGCGACCCTTCGGCGTTTTCGTTATAACCCGGGCGCGTCCACAAGCCAGAGACTGAAGGGTGCGTCGCAGCTCCCCGTCCTCGATACTGGTAGCGGCCAGAATCTCCTCGTAGCTGAGGACTGGCTTGTCGTTGAACAGCAGCAGGACCAGCGCTTGAAACAGCGAAACCATCAACTCCTTGGGACCCTATTCAAGTGATAAATGATAAGTTAGAAGATCACCATACAGAAGAGTTTACTTACCGCATCAAACTGCGCCCGCAGCATGCAGTTGCCCAGCGTTGGCTGCCACTGCAGCTTTCGGCCGCTGTGTTTCTCCAAGTAGAACTTATTGAATATCTGCTGCGGATTGACGAACTGAGGCGGCATGGTGACCTCTGTGGGAGCATACGTTGGCCAATATCCCATGGTTAATATGCTCACGCACAAGTCGAGGTTGTGGACATCCCTATTATTGCTCAACGCATGGCCGCGGAACGCAGTATTGATGTCGCGGCTCAGTTCCATGTCCTTAAACATGCCCTCCAGCTTGGACGTGAAGCCGCCGCCGCACTCTTGCTTCAGCTTGGACAGCATACTCTTCTCCGAGTCCACCGAGGCAGACTTACCCACCAGCAATCGTTTGGCCAAGTCCTGCCGAGAAAAATTTAAGTTAAATAAATAAAAAAGGCAACCTTCGAGCACACCTACCTTTTTGTAAAACGCTTCAAACACATCCTTGCCGTGTATGAAGCGGAATAGAACCATAATCTTATCTAGGGTCTTCTCCAGTTCCTCATCGGTGGTTCCCTTGTTGCCAGATCGCAGCTTCATGTCCACGTATTTAGCTAATGGAGGAAGCGGGTTACATGTTTGGAAATTAAATGTTTGCTTATAGAAACGTACCAATGAGCTCGGCCGGCTTGTTGGCACGCTGATTGATAAAGAACTCGAAGGCCTCGCGCAACGAGTTTGTGAACTTCTCGTTGTGCTCGAAGCAGTTGCGAACGATGACATCCATTTTGTCCTTGAAGTCCAGCAGGTCTTGGACCATGCTCTTGTCCTTCTCGGGATCGATAACAATAGTGCGTCCCTTTTTCTACAGATACATAACAAAGTAAATGTAAAATGATTTAAATTAAAGATCTCTAGATAGACAGCACCTTTATAAATCCGTTAAAGTTGCCGCAGAGCTCGGAGGTTCCGTTTTTGACGCGGCTTAGCAAGCCATACAATAAAGTTAGGTCACTCAGTCGGTTGTCCTCCAGCAGCGAGTCCAGGCCCTTTTGCAATATGGATGTCAGGTGTTCAGCCAGCAGTTCCTTCTCCACATTGTATATCAGAGGATGCCTAAGGGAAGAGACATATTGCAATAATCATAGTTTTATCAGGAAAGTGTCTGCACTGGCACATACTTTGTGCTGGAGTCCAGATAGTGCAGCAAGCGCTCGTTCTCCTCCGCCAGACGCTTGTTGACGTGCTGTAAGTACTCGGGAACTTCGAGTTCCTGCATCTTCCGTTGACTCTCAGCCTTGTAAAGTTGATTGGTGGCGTCGAGGAACTTCTCCTCGAACGAGCTGGTGTATATCTGCAGGTCGCACAGCATGCGGACGAGACTCTTCAGCAGGCCGCGATCTACGGTCGAGCCCTGGCGCTCCTTCTCGATCAGCGTTAGCAGACCGTCGACGGTCCGCTTCTGGACGACGCTGTTCTGGGCAAAGTGGATGCGAAAGAGGTCCAGCCCCATGTCCCAGATCGAGTGAATCGACGAGTTCTGCAGCACATAGGTCCGGTCCATGTACAGGAATATGCTGCGAATCATGATCATCTGCTGGCAGAACGACAGCCACCAGTGGTTGATCTTCTCCAGCAGGACCTGCAATCATATTCGGTGTTGAAATTAAAAGCATTCCTAAAACTCTTAGCTAATAACTTACCAGCTTGTCCATACTGCCGCCAGTCAGCTCCTTGAGCTTTATATTGCGCTTCACGTGCTGCTCGGTCAGTTCCTTGAGTTTCGTATACAGCTGCGCGTCCATCTTATGGCTGCACATGTTCACCACCGCCTGGTAGAGCTCCTCCAGCGAATATTTGATGGGCTTCGAGAGCTGTATGGCAATAACAGCCTCCTCGAGCTTCACGTACGTGTCCTCTGAATAGTTATCTGGCAGTGTGGGCTTAGCTACGAGTGCAAATGACTGACATTAAAGACTTCAATACAGGTGGAAGCATAAGAAACTTACCCTTAAAGTTCTTTATCACTATTTTCTTCACATCACCCGGCTTGCTGTTGTGAATGGCCCCCATGCGGTTGAGGAGGTTTGAGGTAGTTGACGCCGTGCGAATCTCGCCATGGTGGCTGCCCAGCTTGGAGAAGTTTGGCAGGCGCTCGCCGTTGGTGGCGGAGGCGGAGTTCATGTTTTGGGCGGCAAAGGCGCTGCGGCCAAGGCTCGAGGCGGCGGCAGCTGCGGCGGCGGCGGCGTTCTCGGCCTTCTTCAGGCAGGCGGCGATATTCTCGGTGTTCTCGTTCGGCTCAGTTGTGTCCATGGGCTTGTACTTCTTGGCCGCGCTCATAGCTCGGGCCCCAGCTGGCCGCAGGGTTGATGTGCGTGCGCCTCCGGCCGGTCTCCTCGCCTTCTACTCCTGCTGCAGCGGCTCCTCTTCCTGTTCCCGTCACACCGGTCTCGCTTTGTTCTGCACGGAGCGTTGGGCGACTGTTTGCAGGCACTGTTCGCACATATATGTAATATAATTCGAAGGTTACTTACGCTTTTGAGGTACCGCAGCGACCAGAAATTATGTTTTTCACGATTTCTGCCCTTGGCCGTCAACAAATTGGCAACTCTCGACCTCAAGGCAAACGCACTATTCTCGCTATTGTGGGACGCAGAATGGCTCTTTCGGACTGTCACGTCCCAGGTGCTTGTAACGTTTGAAGGACTATCCAACTTTTAGCAATTATAATGTCGCTGCTTGCATTATTTGGCTTTTGGCATGCGGAAAATATTGCTTTGTAGTAGGGATGTGGATCAGTGTTGCCAGATGCTAAAATGGCTTTCTTCCTAAAAAATCTCAAAAAGTTACAATTTGCAAATAATAAAAAATCCAAGTGCGAGATAAACCAAAATATGTTAAAGTATTTTTCCACTGATTTTATTCGTGCTAAACTTTGCACAAATTTTATAATAACACATTCCTTTTTGAAGCATAAATTTCTAATAAATAGATTTTTTGAATTTGTGGGTAAATTCATCTTTTTGAGATTTTTTAAGCCAATTTAGCACCTGGCAACACTGCTGTTAAAAGCCTTTACTGTTATTGAGTTAACATTGTTTATCGCTGTTAAAGCGCATGCCATATGTTTTCAATATTTAAATATTAATTATTTCTGAAAGGTAAGTCTAAGATAAACAATTTAACGTTTACAAATTAAAACAAATATTGGAAAATCACATATCTTTACCAGCTTTCTTTAAGAAACACTGGCAAGATGAAGTTAAGAAATTCCAACAACAACAAGAAACCGGAGAAGATTTCGGAAAGGAAAATAAATCCTGCAAGCTATCCGGCCAGAAGAATTCCCGGCAATGCCCTGAAGCGCACTCTCGAGATCGCAACGAATCCCATTGACAACTTTTGGCTAAAGAAGAACACATCGTGCGTCCGACCAATGAACTACGAGCTGTACTTGGACAAGAAACGCTCCGCCACCAATGAGAAGCTGCGCCTGGCCAGAAATTGCCTGATGACGCGCGACTACAAGAACCTGGCCAAGCTGCTGGCCTCCGAACTGGCCGGGGACACTGTACTGCAGAGGGACTCGTACACTGTCTTCGCAGAATACGCAGATCTCCTTAAAAAGTTTACAAAACAAAAGTCGAAAAGTACGAAGGCCTCTGAAACTCAACCAGAGACAGAGCCAAGTCCCTCAGAAGCAGATCAAATCTTTGATTTTAACTTGTAGGCTTACAAGATATTTTAAATATAATTATGCATCCCTTACAATACTACAATTAAAAGAAGCTCTTGTATTTTTGGTAAAAACACAACCTTATATATGTGTATATTTATTAAGCGTTATGTTCTTCCTTTTATTTTTGACTTAAATATAATATCAATATGTTTTAAGGTTTTGCTAAATAAATACTGAAACGTGTGTACAAAATATGTGTGTGTTTGTGTGTTTGAAAAGAAAAAGGTGTGTGGTTTGTGTCTTACGAAAATTATTATGTACAGTGTAGGTAGGTTTCCTTTTAAAAAATTATCATATGCATGTGTGTGTGTTGTACAAACAAGTCTAGAATTTATATAGATGATACCTTGGTTTGTTCTTTGACAGCGCTACAATTTGCAATATATTAATATCCTTTTATATATAATGGGTACTTCTTAATCGGTAACAATTTCTAGGTACAAAGGGGGCTTACATGGTTGCCTTTTCGCCAAATCTCTTGATATATATAAGCATTGGGGCCTTCGAATTACATAGGTTCGCTATAAGGTTAGTTTAGATTTTTTGGATAATTTGTTATTCTCCCCTTTAACGTTGTTTTATAAACTTTCTCGTCAACAACAATCCATCATCCTCCCATCAACAACACATTTAGAATACTTGTGTACGGCCAATTTCCGACCTGGTCGGGCCTCCTCCAGTGGATAGTATCGTTAGTATCGGTATATATGGCAGCATATATGTAGTTTAAGCATACAATACACATAATTTCATCTCCGCTCCCCCCCTGACAATGAGTAACTTTTGCGCACAGCGTGTTTTGGGTTAGATTTTACAGCATTTCGCAGGACATGTTCAGTTTTAAAGCAATTCATCGAGGCGCCTAACACAACAAGATCGGGGAATTGAAATACGAATGAGTAAGTGGTGGCTCCTCCTCTGTTGAGACATGTTTACATGTTTAGTCTTGGGCAAAGCAAATATAAATAGTCGCACGCTTTGTGATAAAATATAATAAATAAAAAAACTTGTCTTATGTATCGTTAGAGTTTAAAAAGACGCATACACCCCACACACATCTATATATATATATATCTATATACAATCACGCGCAGCCAAGGGACGCCCATTAGTCGGGCAGCATGTGGACGAAGCTGACGGGGAACATGCCCCTTCTCGACGGCTGTCCCTCGATGGTGCCCTCCATCCAGTTGTCGTCGTCCGTGCGCTCATTCAGCACGATCAGGATCTCGCCCTCCTTGAACTCCAGCTCGTCATCGTTGTCCGCTATGCAGTCGTACAGAGCTCGGCATCGTCGCTGGCCATTCTAAGGAGATAAAGATATTAATGCGACTTTTCCTACATCCCCAGTTTTTACTTACATAATGGAATTTCCCGCCTGGTCCTGACCCGCCGCCTCCTGTCTTCGATGGATTGTCCGGCGATGAGTTAAGTCGATCGTTGTCACTCGATGACACATTCGACTCGGCCGAGTGATCCAGACCGCCGCCAGAGCTATCCATGTCCGTGTGCCAGGACTCGTAGTCAGTGAAGTTGGTCGACTGATTGATTAACTGCAAGGATGTGGCAAGGCAAAAGCATTAGTCAACGAACATTGAACATGGGGCGCAACAAAACTCGGTGAAAACGAAGAAATATAGAGACTAGGTGGTGAGTATGGGCACGGGCGCATGGGTTATGGGGTTAGAGCTTTGCAGAGAGAGAGATGCACAAAACGAGACACTTAGTAGAGAAACAACAAGAACAACAACGGCCACAACGAGAACATGTTTCGCTGGTCAAAGAATGATTGTGCAAATGAGCGGAGGTGCTTGCCATTTACCGTCTCCTCGCTGGACTGGCATCTCAGTGCGTTGTGTTGCTTGCGCTGCATGGTTTATTTGTTTGTTTGTGCAATCCAAGTGCGGATGGATCAGAGATCAAATACAGAGAGAGAGGTACACGGGTATAGGTCCTTGGAATATCACCCACTATTAAGGCACTTTGACAGCACTTACCTTGCGAGGAGGAGCCACCGGGCCCTCATCCATTGAGCTGATGCTCTCATTCGATTGGCCATTGGAAATTTCACGTTCTGTAGAAGAGAGCAAAAGTTACGCTTACAGCTTGCAAAGGAGGAAAAGAATATGCCAACCTGATGGCGGTCCTGGCGGTGGAATCTTTGGCCGCGTCAAGGCCGACTTGTCCACGTGCTTCAGAGTAGGCAGCTCCCCGGTGGGCGGCAGAACCAGCTTGGCGCCAGCCAAATGGATATTCCTGTTGAGCGACTCGCCGCTGGGCGAACGCTTATGGCCAAAGGTGGTCATGACAGGCATCAGGCTATTGCTGCTACCATTGCCCGATCCGCCCGGATCTTGAGACACTCCATACGAACCGTATCCTCCTCCGCCAGCCCTTGGACTGCCCTCCACACTGCGCAGATGCGGCAGCGTGCCGTAGGCCACGTCCAGCGACTGATTCTTGTGATTGATGGCGCGAATGTCGTTGGCATCAAAGTTCTGCGAGTGCCGCGGCGGATGGGGCAACGTGCCGTAAAAGGAGCTGGATGAGGCGCTGCCCAATGTGCCGGGTGGCGGTGCGGGCGCCGTGCGCTTCTTCAGCGAGTTCATATTGGCCGTGGAAGTGGATTTCCGTGCGCCGCCCGGCACATGCCCGCTGCTCATCTCGCTCTGCATGTTCAGGCTGTTCCTCGCCGCCCTGACGCTCTGGCTGGAGGCAGAACTGGGACTGGAGCCGCCGTTTCCGGCGCCGCCCACATTGCTGGCACTGCCCAGGTACTGACCCACGCTGATGTGCTGCTTGGGCGATGTGCCCGCTGACTGGGTGTAGCTGGGCAGGCCCGAGGACAGCGTGAACTGGCGGCTGGGACAGTTGGCGATTGGACTAGAACTGGACTGTATGGAGTCGCATGTGGAGGAACGTGAGCGCAGAACGGGCGAGTCCCCGCCAGCAAAACTGGGGGGACGCGAACGGGATTTCTGCAAGCCAACGAAAAACGGGAATCAGCTTGAAGATATTATTAGAATTTTAGGCACAACTTACGCGCTCATCGATGACCGTTTCGTCGTCACTAAAGTCCGTGGAACCGTCCTCATTCGGCAGATTCCAATCGGTGTTGATGTGGTCGAAGGCGCTCTTCTCCCGCTTTATGGCACACTCGATCTGCGGCGAGATACCAAAAGGATTAGAGGGAATCCTAAGTAAGAGCAGAGATAACTTACAAGCTCCTTGCAACCATTGTGTCCCATCTCTTTGGCAATGTCCAGCGCTGTCTTGTTCTGCGAGTTCTTCAGCTCGTAGTCGGCCCCCGAGCGCAGCAGCAGCTTCATGCACTCGCGGCGATCGTGAAGGGCGCACAAGTGCAGCGCCGTATTCTTCCCGGTCACGTCCAGCAGACCGGCCGGATTTGTGGCCTTGTTGAGGCCCTTGAGCGGCATATTCTGGATGAGGAAATCAACAATGTGCAGCGTAGAGCCCATCTCGCGCAGCACAGCCAGGTGGAGAGCCGTCTCGCCGGCATCCGAGCTGGGCAGGCAGCAGGTGAGATCCGCTCCCTCGGCCCACACCTGCAGCAGCTGGCTCATGTCCGCATTGACCACCGCCTGCTCCAGGTCGCAGCGCAGATCATTGTCATCGGAGCAGGTGCGCATCACATAGCGCTTCGCCACATACTTGGCGCGAATGAAGTCGTACCGCTCCTCCCTGCAAATACAAACAAGCAAAGGCATCAGTTTGAAGTTCTATCCAGAAACTGAAAGGAAAGTGGAACCTACATGCTGCTCTCGTGCTGGAGCTTGCCTCTGCCCAGCTTCGCCTCCATGATGTCGTTCAGCGTGCTGTTGCCCATGGCCCGAGCTATTAAAAGGTTAGCGGTGGTCAGATTGTCCAGCGTGAGGCTCTGGATGCGCGAGTGATGCACGCCCAGGTCGCGATGCACGCCCGAGCACTGGATGCACACCAGAATGCCAAAGTTCAGGCTGATCCACGTAACGTCGTTGCGGGATCCGCAGTCGCAGCAGCGATCGTTGCCCGGCAACAGCTGGACGTAGCGGATGACCGTCTTCTGCAGCTCCACCAGGCTGGGGCTCATCTGGGGATTGGCATGCTGGAAGGCCTTCGTCAAAGCCTTCTCCTTGCAGTTGACCAGCACGGCCATCCAGGCCTTCTGGTCGCCATCATCCTCGGCCTGAAAGTGATACGGACGATTGTCTAAAAAAGAGAAGAAAGTGTTAGCAAATCAATCTTGGAGCAAGTCCCGCCTTGCTAGCACTTACAGCTGATTAGGTCAAAGCCGCGCTTGTCATCCGGCACGGGCTTGATCTGGCAGGTAAGCAGATTGACGCGAGTCGGCGGCTTGGTCTCGTCCGCATGAAAGATATCGAGGAAGCCGTCGCTGGTCACCCGGCAGCGTCGCTTCTGCCACACGCGGCGCACCTTGCCCTCGCTCTTCTTGAGCAGATGTCCCTGCCGGGTGACGCCGTGGTGCTTGTCGCCCTGCAACTGGTGGAGGGAGTAGCCCGCTCCCCCGCTCCGGCTCTCTGACGGCGGCACATTGTCGACCCGCTCGAAATCTGGAGTGCTGCGCAGCACGGATCGCAGGTCCAGCAGACTGCGTCGATCCTCGTCCTGCTTCTGCTTGATCTCGTGCAGCTTCTCGCTCAGATCGCCGATATAGGTGCCAAAGTGTTCGATTGTCTGTAGCCCATCTTTGAAGTAGCTGTGTTTGTGGAAGGGAGGAGCACAGGTGTCTCATTAGTATGCAGCATTCAATCCTGTAGATGGACGAGGTTTACACTCACTTGCTCAGCGCGTGATAATACTCGATAAAGTGCTGCAGCAGCTCGATGCCCGTCTTGGTCTTGATGTCCTTGTACTTGAGCAGATACTCGCAGGTCTGCAGCTGGTAGAGGCGGCGCTCCTTCTCCATCTCGTCGGCCACGACGGCGGCATCGATCTCCGTACGCACCATGCCCGCCTCCTTGGCCTGCGCCTTTTTCTCCTTCTCGATCTTGATGAACTTGGCCTCGTAGTCCTTGGCCGCCTTGTCGAACGGACGCTTCATGTCGCCCTTGACGCCGCGCAGCTCGCTCTTCAGCATCGAGTCCACCGGAAACATGACAATGTTGTTGATGTTCTGCATCTGAAAAACAAAAAGAAACACGAAATGGGTCAGAGATAGTGCTTCTGGAAGTCGAGGCAGTGGTGATATCTACCAGAGTCTTCATCAGCGCACTCAGCTCCTTGGTGACCACACTGAACTTGAGGATGGCGGCGCCAATGTCCGGATCATCCTGTTCGATAACCTTGCCGCCGAGTCGCTCAAGAGACCGCACCATGAACATCTCATTGTCCACATGGGCTGCAAGATAAGGATACAAGTTGCAAACAAACGGAAGACTATATCTTTGACTTAATACTCACTGATGCCCGAGTTGTGTATGGCCTTGACCGCCTTCTTAAGCTTGGTGAGACCCTCCCGATCGAACTCCAAGCGCTGTAAGAGAAGATTGAGTTCTTGAGTTCTTCCTGTGAGTCATCTTTTGAAAGATTAACCTTCCGAGTTGCAAGGGAGCAGCCACAGTACATGTCCGAAAAAGGAAAGACTAAATAATAAAGGAAACGCCACCGATGGACGCCAAATGAACAATACCCACAGATTGAGTGAGCGTCAATATCGACAACATTAGGTATTCAGTGCGCCTCTTGAACCCTTGTGTTCCCCCTCGCCGGCGGCGTATTCCCCCAAGTTTTATAGCTAATTGAAAATGTGCGACAAGGTCACTTCTATTATTAAACTTAATAACAGAACGAGCCGCTGCCCCGTATTTGAAATGCAGCCGCATGCACCAATTAAGACTCGAAAAATCTGTACTTTTTACGCCCCTCCTCGAGTATTAATGGTTTCATATACAAAGAGTTGTAATGTTTAGGCGAAACGGAAGCCCATAAAACATGATTATTTGAATCCAGTAAAGGGGAGAAAGAGTTTTGTTTGAGTTTGTTCCCCCCCATTATTGACCTATTGACTTTCCCCAATTGCCTTCAATTCAAAATGCTGTTGTTGTTGTTTCGGAAAATTGAATTAGCCGCCAAGGGATATGAGGGAATGGCCTGGAAATCACACGGAAATTGCCTCAATATGAAATATGAACTCCACGCAAGCAACTGGTCAATAAATTCCTATTTTAGATTAGATAAAAATATGTATTGTTAAAAGGCAGCTATATCCCGGAAAGCACAACTGTTTGCGATTGCAATTCGATCCCCGGGCGATAGTGGCAAACATCTGGGGACAGTAGAACCCCTTGCTTCGCTCTAAAAGATTACTCATGAGCAGATTAGGAGCTAGAAATTACCAAGAATGCAAACAACGCACTCTTGGAACAAAAAAACACAATGAGAACCAGTTTGTCGCTGTTTTTGATAACAAAAGATGCTAATTTTGGGCCAGAAGAAGGCTGAAACCGCAGAACTTTGTTAAATGAATGAAAAAAATACAGAGAAACTCGGAGCTGAACCGAATTAAATTTCGTTTTAGACAGCTTTACAGTTGCTCCCAATATAATAAACACGCAATGGGAGAGACAGGCGCCGAACGAAAAAAAAGAAAGAACGAAATAAAACTCATTTAACCGGCAAAGAATGGAGGTCACCGGCAGTCCGCGCCTCTTCTACACCAAAAATCCATCAGCGAAATTAAATATTAAATGCTGTGATGTGTGTCCAAGAGGGAGGCCTGCCCTCTGTATAGGGAGAAGTGGGAATGACGACGACCGTCTCTTGGTTCCAATAAATCCAAGTCTAATTTTGTTTTGCCGGCAGCTGCATTCGCCGGGGGAATTGGAGCATATACATATACGCATAGTCTCGGAGAAGAATTTATAGTGACAAAACGGTTGATGAGCTCTGCTCCGGCTCCACAGACCAAGTGCCGGGAATAGCTCTCGCTCAACGCCCTCGCCTTGGCTCGCTCCACTCGCTTCTCTTATCACAGGCCTTTTCCGGCCGCATATATGATATTTTCTTTATCAAAAGGGAGTGGGAGCAACGATTCTATATAGAGGCAGGCTTCCCCAGCTGCTTCAACTATATATATATAGAAATTGCAGCATGCCACTCCGGCTCCCTGCTCTTCTGTTGTTTTAGCCAGGAATGCATTTTGCATTTTCATCAAACTATTTCTGTGGAAGCGAGGAAAACCACCTTGCAGGCGGTTCTCGAGCGCAAGAGAGGGACCAGCTGAGAGAGAGAGAGAGAGAGAGCGAGCAAGAGCGTGATAATAACAGGCGGTGGCTCATTTTGGCGCCGAGCCAATTTACAAATTATTTGGCTCCTCTTCCTGCCGCCTTCCCCGTGTGCAAATAAAAATCATCATCATCATCGCTTTGCTGGGGGGCGTCGTCTACGTCTACCACGTTAGCTGCAGTATTGCACGGCCACAACCGTATAGTCATGCTCCGGTTTTCACTTTCACGGAATTTCATGGAATTTGATTTCAGTTTTTAAGTGTTTTCTACGCAGTTTATGAAGCCTTAAGATGCATATTTTTAAACATTAAACTGGGAAAACTTGTATCAAAACTATTTAAAATGAAACTATAAACACTTTCTTTATAAATCTGTAGAAAAATCTACAGCTATTAACAGTGGCAAAGCAAATCCTGGTGATAGTTTATCAGGTAATATTAGTACACGTGTCCCGATTGCTTATCAAATCAATTATCCAAATAAAATTCGTAATAAAGTTGCTTTTCCCAAGAATAGAGCTTATCTCTACCTATGATTAAATGGGTACTTTTATGTTAACAAATAGAAATGATTAAATATAACAATTCTTTACGCTTTCTATGATTGTGAGTCTTGAAACTCGCCCTACGCAAGAATTCTGACATCACGACCTAGTTTAACTATTGCTCCAAAAATACTTCAGCAAGCTATTTCCATCGTTGAGCTAGTTTTTCCTAAATTGATTCTCCGAAATCTCTTGAAGAATTCGACCCGAACTCAGGCTGATTCCTAGATTTTTAATCCCAGAACACACCTGCTTATTCCGTGAATTGTTTATCGGGGCCACCTTGAACTTTTGTTTTGATTTGCGAACGAACACAGAGAGAGATATGGGTATAGAAAAGGAAACCCTGGGCTACCTGAGGGACACAGAAAAGAAGGTATATATCGAGCCTCAAGGCTCTGCAGCTCACCTCTTCCAGCACGCCAATGGTGTAGCGGCAGTCGGGCATCCGGGAGGCAAAGGTGGAGGTGGTGGGCGAGTTGTAAT